>CM061139.1:135981738-136006724 GCA_030789695.1 Scilla litardierei
AACGAGCCACGGCTTGCACCCTCCCCTCCCTTTACTCTGTAAGGGACCCTGCGGGGCTACACACATAAGGGGGGTGTGAATAGTGTAATAGCAAGTAAAGTGCTTAATTAAAAGTTACTAAAATTAAAGCATAATAAGCAGCAGAAATTAAAGAGTATGCTCAACAACAACAAACACAAACACAAGGATTTTACCCTGGTTTCCCAAAACTTGGGTACGTCCAGCCACACCAATATTCACTATAATTCCCACAAAGAGAAGTGAATACAATCTCACACAGAGATACCTCACACATAGGATTTTGGATTCAGACAAAGAGATATCCTAACTCTCACACAGATGATTTTGGATTCCCACAAAGAGATATCCTAACTCTCACACAGAGAGACCTCACACAGAGGATTTGTTTTCTCACACAGAAAGAACCAAACTCTCACAAAGAGAGTAGCTAATTCCTACAAAGAGAATTTGGGGTATCACAAAGGTGAAACGAAATAGCACTTACATATGCCTTGATATGATCTTACCAATGTGAACAAGAAGGCATGCAAGTGAAACTCAAGTGCTTGAGATGAGGCTTTGATTACACTTGATGATCTTTCTCTCTTCTAGGAATGGATCCTAACACTTCTCACTTGAGTATATGAAATGAAGAGAAGAAAGATACTCTCCAAGAAAAGGAATGAGATTGAAATCCTTTGGAGAAATTCCCTAGAGCTTAGATGATATAGCATAAGATTGAAGCTCTAATGAGGGAATGAGAGAGATTAAGAGTGGCTATTAATTCTCAAAGATATTCAATATCAACCAAGTGTTCTAAATGAACTAAGCCAACTCCTATATATAGGAAGCCAATAAGACCCTATAAAACCAGCCAAAAATCGAAAGGGAAGAAATCTGCAACAGCTAGATTTTGGCAGTTTACGACACAGATAGTCGACTGATGAACAAATGACAGTCGACTATTCAACAGCTGGAAAAATCCCAACGACTATAATTTGATCCAGGACAGTCGACTGTAGAAGACTACAGAGGCGACTGTATAACAGACAGTCGACTGTATATCCTTCATCAGGCGACTGCTGCAGGGATGTAAATAAAACAGAGAGATGCAACTTTCGCACTTACGTCTTTCAGATGACTGATGATCATTTTACAGGTGACTGTAAATATACAGGCGACTGTAAATACTTCATCAATCGACTATCTTGCAAATTGGGATGAAGCACAGAAAATGCAAGTTGCACACAGACACTGTTAAGCAATTCACAGGCGACTATGGGAGAGCCAAAAACTCCAGTAAGAGTTTAAGGCATGGTAAACCCAATAAGATGATATCTATGATAATCCTAAGGATCACTAAGATGGTTAAATGCATATGCATGAGAGTATGACCATTTATCAAGGCATTACAATAATCCTAGACTCAAAAAGAGAAACGTAAGTAATTGAAATTACCTGGATTACATATTGCATCTCCTAGAGTCTAAGTCTTTAAGCTCACGATAGCTTGGTGCTTTCAATCATCTCCATGCGTTGGCACCCCTTGATGAGCTATCCTTCATCAAGCTCCAAGCTTTGTCATTTCTCCTCTAGATGTCCATCCATCATCATGCTCCATGCTTTGGCTTCATTAGATGATCTTCATGACTTCATCCAAACTAGAGCACTCCATCACTCTTGGAGGTCTTTAAGATATCCCTTGTAATATCCTCCAAGCATTATACTTTGTCTCATCAACATATAATCCTTAAGATAAACTGAGACTAAAACTTAAGATTGATTAGCACACCAACATAATGTATTGATCATCATCAAAACAACATTAGTCTTGAACCCAAGAACTAACAATCTTCCCATTTTTGATGATGTCAATCCATTATGTCAAAATATAATAAACATTGAAATAAACAATGTGTGCTAACAAACTCTCCCAATCAATATGTAAATGTGCATAAAATATAAACATGCAAAGCACAAAACATATTGATGGGTGTTATGCAAAAACATACCAATTGATAATAATGCATCAAAATCATAATATATATTTTTACATAACCTATTTATATCCCACATTGGCATATAAAAAAGATGGATAATAGCCAAATAGGAAAACCAAAGGCAAGAGAAATAAATATTCCATATGCACAAACATAATGTGAATGAAATTCAATGTGACACATGAATGGAAAAATAATGCTAACAAACAAAAAATTCCATACTCCCCCATAATCATACATGTCTTGATATAATCCAGTTGAAACTCCAACAACGAAATGTGATAATCAAAGTTTCGCTTGGCAGAAGAAAAGAACAAGATGTCAAGAGTGCCTTATGGAATTTTAATGGGTAGTTAGTTTAATGTATGTTATGTTTTGTACAAGGCCAGACATATGTCATGCAGTAGCATTGGTAAGTCCATATCAATCAAATCTTGGACATGTGCATTGGATGGCTGTGAAGAGGATCATGAGATATTAGAAGGGCACATCCAACTACAGTTTGTGTTATGAAGGTTCCTCCACTAAATTGAAAGGCTACATTAATGCAGATAATGTAGGAGATGTAGATGAGAGGAAATCTACAACATGATATTTTTTTGCTTGGAGATGATGCTGGTAGGTATTGGTGTTTTAGACCAATATTGTTTTGATGATGATCACAACATTATATTATTGCTAATGACTCTCAATGTTTTAGTCTCATGTTTAACAATTGAAGCATTTCATTTTGGAGACAAATGCTTGGTGCAAAGATGGACATTAAGTGGAGCATTGCCAAAGCTTGGAGCTTGATGAAGGAAAGCTCATCAAGATGTGCCAAAGCTTAGAAGATGATGGGGAGATCAAGGCATCAAGAGCTTGAAGGCTTAGACTCTATGAGAAGTAATTGTAATCCATGTAATATTTTATTACTTACTTTTCTCTTTTTGAGTCTAGGTCTTTGTAATGCCTTAATAGATGGTCACTCATTCATGCATATGCATAAACCATCTTAGTGAAGCTTAGGATTATCATAGAAACCAATCCAATAGGTTCCACATGCCAAATAACTCAATTGGAGTTTTTGGCCTTCCAACAGGCGCCTACTGAAGGCGGGATAGGCGATTGGTGATCACTAGGTGCCTGGCTAGCCTTCTACAGGCGGCTGTTATGCACATATCAAGTCAATATTTTCTTAACTCTTACTTGAGCTTTTGGTACAGGCGACTGAAGTACAAAAGACAGACGCCTGTCAACCATCAGGCGCCTGATGATTGTTTAGAAGTCGCCTGTATGCCAAAGTGTGTAACTTGTCAATTTTGAGCTTTATTGCATCTTGTGGGTCAGTCGACTGAAGTTCAATTGTCAGTTGCATGTCATTCTTCAGGCACCTCTACTTCATACTGCAGTCGTCTGAATGCACAAGTGTGAAAGTTGACATTTCTCATCTCCTTTCCTTTACTCCTGGCAGTCGCCTGCTAATGTCTTTTCAGGCACCTGCACAGTGTACATACGCCTGTGTAGTTTTCTACAGGTTCTGTCCTGGCTCAGATTATAGCCATTGGGAATAATCTAACCGTTGATCAGGCGCATGTCCGTTGTTCATCAGGCACCTGTCCAAGCTGTAAAATGCCAGATTCTAGTCGTTGCAGATTTTCTCTTTTGGCTTTTTGCTTGGGTTTTATGGGGTTTTGTGGCTTCCTATATATAGGAGATACCTTAGTTCTATTAGAATTCTTGATTCATATTGAATATCATTGAGAATCTTAAAGCCACTCTCGTTCTCTCATTTCCCTCATTAGAGCTCTAATCCTCTTCATGCATTGAAGCTAGCTCAAGGGAAATCCTCCAAGTGCATCAAAGCTCAGCTCAATACTTGGAGATCCTCTTCCATGCCTTGCAACATTATTGAGTAAGTTCATCTCATCAAGGCATATGCAAGAGTATTTATTTCATCGTTGTGAAGTGAAACCATAACTCTCTTTGTGGGAGTTAGTTACTCTCTTTATGGGAGTTTCATCCTTATGTAAGATTGATTGTGTCCTCGTGCAGGATAACCCTAATTCTCTGTGTGGGAGTTAGTTTCTCTCTATGTGAGAGTTAGACCCTTGTGTATGGTAGGTTGAGTTCTTGTGGAGGACAAATTCCTTGTGTAGGGTATCCCTTGTCTAGGGATTGTATTCACTACCTTGCGTAGGATCATAGTGAATATTGGTGTGGCTGAATGTACCCAAGTTGGAGAACCAGGGTAAAATCTCTTGTGTTTGTGCTTGCTTGATTGTGTGAATTATCTTTCTCTTGCATTTATAATTCCGCATTTGCAAGTTTAAATTTTAATTGCACAATTATTGATATTACTATATTCAACCACCCTCTAGAGTATTTGTTGTTAGTATTACAATGTAGACGGTCTTTACAGATGCCATATCATGGTGCAACAAGAAAAAATCTTGTATAGCCCTATCAAACATGGAAGCAAAAATTTTGCTGCTTCATTAGGAGTCCAGTAGGCAATTTGGTTATGATAGTTCCTTCATAATTTGTGTGTAAGCAACAAAAGGGAAGAACCAGTAATTGTCTATTGTGACAATCAAGCTACGATAACTTACAAAAAGGACCCAAAATATCACAGTCGTACCAAACATATCTACATACGATATCATTTTGTGAGAGAAATTGTGGCTGAGAAGGTAGTTTCTATCACGTATATATATACGCACAAAATGGTTGCTGATCCTCTTACTTAGTCCATTGCCAAAGATGCATTTTTGAAACAGTAAAAGCTATGGAATTGCATAGAACTTGAAAATATACTTGTGATTGTACTCTGTAAAACATTGATGATGTCAATTAAAATGTTTTTTTATTCATTGTGTTAGAATGATATATATTTGTCCAATAGTGTTATCTGTTAACACATGCATATGCAAAGAGTACATATGAACAGTATATCAAATACGCATGTGAGATTATCCTTCTGACACAGGCAATCACCTCTGACGTTCTTAGGTGAACCGACATGGATGAAACTTAATCCTCTTGTGAAAGTCGCCTTGAAAAAGAAAGTTTCAAGATGAGGTCATGATATATATATATATATATATATATATATATATATATATATATATATATACACACACACACACACACACACATACATACATACATACATACATACATACATACATACATACATACTAGTCATAACCCGTGCCTGCGGGCACGATTAATTTAATATTTTTCCTTGCAAAATCTTTGTTCCCCGATTTTTTTTTTCAAAACCAAAATTTAAAAGAAAAACAAATTAGCTTACAATATTTAGCGGCACAGGCGCCTTCAGCGTGGGTGCCTTCGGTGCGGAACAACAAAGTCAGCGCATGCGCCTTCGACACAGAACACCAAATTCGACGTTGGTGCCTTCGGCGCAGAACACCAAATTCGACGTAAAACAACAATTTCGACGCAGGTGCCTTATGCACGGAACAACAAATCAGCGTTAAAAAATAGCGCGGGCGCCTTTGGCGCGGAACAAAAAATTTGACGTAAAACAACAATTTCGGCGCGGGTGCCTTGGGGGCACGGAACACCAAATCAGTGTTAAAAAATTTAGCGGGCACCTTCGGCGCGGGCGCCGCCTTCGTATACATATAACACGTGCCCTTGGACACTGTTCATTTAAAAATCTTGGACCCACTAATTTTAAACAAACATCAATAATTATCAGCAGATGGGATCAAAATTTTACAGGGTTTTGCAACGCGGATCAATGAGTTGGCAGCATCTCCGGTGTTCATTATCCCACAGCTCGCGTTCATTTCCAAGATGAGATTGTATGTGTACAAAACATTTTTTTTCATAACTAATAGTAAAAGGCTATTCCTAATTTCAATGTTTTTGTGTATTCCCAATAAATTTCTCTTCAACCCAAAAATTTCCCTCCAAAACTTGATGTGACATTGCCACATGGGACAAATTCAAAATCTGCCCTCAATTGTATATATATATATATATATATATATATATATATATATATATATATATATATATATAATGACCGAGATGAACTGATTCCCATCTGAGCCTATTCATAAGCCAGACACAAATTCTTAGAGCAATAAACTGCTGTAGAATTTATTGTTAAATGTATGTGTACGTTTAACTGAAGTCCGAATGGCGTTGAAATGAATTACTCCTAAGACATACGCAATTTATCGTTACATGTGGTTCATTCCACATATGGTGGAGTCGACCAAAATGGGCTGAGAGAGTGGATCCATGTCTCTCCACTATGTGAGTCCATAGAGGATAGGTTTTCTCACAATACCCTTTGGCTTATTGACTAGTTTTCGAAGTCTCAATTTTATGATAGATATTTTAGCATATTACTTATGACCACGAGTGATTCGGTCTAAAAAGATATGTATAGGAAAACAGCTAATTTGAGACTTAGGATATTGAGTGTAAATGAAAGGCTAAGTTTGTTGATATTAGATTTGATGATCTCACATGCAGGCCAATCTGTGTGATATAAAGATGTCAATGTGGAGGTGGTTAAGTATTCCTCAAGAGTATATAAATGAAAAGATAGATCATGAACATTTAAACTGATACAACTAACCATGGGGTATTATAAGCAGTAGAGATACGTTAGAGGATTGAATTACATAGAGGGTAGGTATGTATCTCTAACCAGTGCACAACAAGATTGCCTATATTCACTTATGGGTTAAACATACCAAGTATGAAAAAGTCTTTTTCACATGTTGTTTCCGTAACAACAATCACATCATGTGCGAGTAGGAGATGTTAGAATTGAGGATGCCCATGATTGGATTAACCCAGGGGATAAAATGTAAATATCAAGGATTGAGGGGCTTATATGCAATTTTAGTTAACCTTTTTGGGTAATTAAAATTAAGAGAAGTTGATGATTCTTAATGTAAATTTGTAATCCTAACTACCCTACCATTAAAAGAGACGTTGATTTTACAACGTTAAAGATTTCAACGTAAATAAACTTCTCCCTCTATTCATTTATATACAGCTTAGAGTTTCCATGAGAACTATACGTTAATTTACGTTTCTTTTCTATCCCATAACCCATCTCAAGAAGAAAGACATGAAGGTAATCTTGGTGGTGAAAAAGCATTTGATTTCCCCTATGTAATTCCAAATCCGATCCATAAAGTATCGTAATTCCTTCTCTCGATCCTTATTCTGCTACAAAGAAGGTATGTGTTGATCTTCTACATTTTCCATCACCCTTCCTTGCTGAACAAATGAAAGAAAATAAAGGACAAATTGGAAAAGAGAAAACATGGATTAAAGCTCGGTCGTTAACATAAAAGATGGGTAGCTATTCTTGGCATTTGTATTGATGACATGCGTTAATGGGTTTTGGGTTTAATGGTTATTGAGTTTTTGGTTTATTAAATTAAGGGTAAACTAGCTTAAACTCTACTGTACATTAAAGAAATTTAGGTTAACACTCGAATGACGTTTCATGTCTAGATGCTTTGTTAAATAACAAGTTAGAATGCGAAAAACCCCACATCAAGGAATCTAGTTTAACATTCTCATACCGTCTAAATATCTTGTTTAACACCACTTATTTTAATAGATTATCTGATAGAACTGTCAACCATGCGAGATTATCCTAGAAATTAATATTATACTTGTTGAGTCATTTAGCCGGCACTCAAGATGACTCGACCGATGGATGACTAAGGCTCACGAGGCCCACAAAAAAGATCGACATCGACTCAGTCAAAGCCCATTGGCCAGTCGACTGTGGCATTCCTAGCACTCGAACGTGGGATTAAAGACGGGCTCGTAATTCGCAGGAACGTGTATAACATTTACTCCTATTAAAGGGAGAAAATTGTGGCTCCATAATGGGTGGTCGTTATCTCTCCAATGTTACAAAAAGGACCCAGAGTGCCTATAAATAGGAGGAAGGGTCCCATCTTCAAGGTACGAGGTCTAAGACGTAGAACTCTACTTTCTTAGCTGATATTTCTTACACTTCGGAGCTTGTGCCGCCAGATCTGAGACGAACCTCCGTGGTTCGAGCTCAGCTGCACCAAGTTCCATCTCTTTCTTAAGTTCCCATACTAACTTAAGCATCAGAGGGGATTTGGGTCGGAACCCAGATCCGACCCCCTAATGTGTCTCTGTGGTGTAAATCGACGAGTCTCCATCTCCCGCAAGGGTCGTCCCGAGCTTCACAACCTCGAGCAACTGATGTACAAGCTGATCGAGGGTCGATCAAGCACCGTGTCATCATCTACCACCATCACTCGACCCAGGTTCTTCCAACCTAGGGTCCCACTTCATCTGCTGACGAGTCTCCGACGCAGCACGAAGAGCCAACATCAACTTGACAACTGTCTCAGTCAATTTTGCCCTTAACAGTTTGGCTCCGTCTATGGGAATACGTTAACCATCTTGACATCCCAAAGCAATTGAGAAGCTATGTCAGCTAGACCCAGCAATGTCGTACGGATCGAAGGTCCGAAGGAGAAGCAGAAAACGAATAGTATCTTGGTGGAGGATGCCACAGACTCTACGTCACCATCAAAACGACCAGCAAGGACCACCAAGGAACCTGAGGTGACCCGGAAGGAATTCACCCAGTTCACTTAGCAGGTCGATAGAAGTCTCAGTGTTTTGGCAACCTTGATACACCAAAACATGGGGAATCCATCGCTCTTAAATGAGCCGTTGCCGCCTCCAAACCCGACCCTGACACCAACCAGGGGCACAACCTTCCTCCGAGATCAGGGGGATCCGAGAGCAGATCAACTGTAGATCGGCCCACACAACGCGACACCCCCGTCTCACAAATACGGAGGGATGTGGGTTGACAATCGGGCCTTCGTTCTCCAGGGGAATGCATCCCCTCCAATTATAGGGAAGCAACCCGTGGTTGCACATTCATAAGTTCAAACTCCCTGCCCTACCAGCTTATGATGACAAATGCGACCCGTGGTTGCACATTCATAAGTACATGAATGTAATGATGCTTTACGGGGCTGACGAGCCATACCTTTGTAGAGCCTTCCACGCTACCCTATTCAAGAGGGTAGAAGGCTGGTACGAAGGGTTATCCCATGGCTACATCGGGTCATTCGATGAATTGGCGAAAATGTTATGGAAGCAATTCATCGCATGCTGACGTCCTAAGAAGAAGTCCTCCCACATCTTCTCGCTCAAACAGAACAAGAATGTGTCGATTTGAGCATTCGTCCAGAGATTCAACTACGAGAGGCTCGATGTAAAAGATATGCCGGATGTGACTGTCATAGCGACACTCACTCAGGCTGTCCGGAACAAACACCTGTGAAGAGCCCTCCACCAGTTGCCCCTAACACCGTTGCAGAAATGCTCAATATAACGGATCGGTTCATCGTCTTCAAAGAAGCGAAGGAACCAACTAGAGCTAGTGCGAAAGACACTCCCGCTCGTCACGGAGACACAAGGCGAGAGAAACCGACTCTGGGAACCCCTCACCAAGAGTCTCGAGACAAGAGACCTCGAGAGAGGAACCCTCGAAGCAAGGAGCGCCCTACCTATGCAAAACCAAGCGCTCCTAAGATTGAGGTCATCGTTTACGTCCCACGGGAAGAGCTGATCCAAGAGACAGCAAAGAAGGGAAAATATGAGAAGAGGGACGACCTCAAATTCTGCAAGTACCACAACGACTATGGGCACAATACCAACGACTGTTGGACTCTTAAAAAAGAGATCGATGCACTAGTCAAGCGAGGACACCCCAAAAACCCTGCTAACAATCAACCTAGCAAGGAGGGGTCCTCAAAGCAGAAAGGAAGATGACATGGTCACCTGTCACCAAGGTGATCGACTAGCAAGCCATCTAAGCACGGGGTCAAATAAAGAGGCGGTGGACAATGACAGCTCCGACGGAGTTCGAAAACACATGTAGCCTTTTGTTTTTTGTCACTCCTTTCAATAATGCATGTTCTTTTCATCAAATAAAGTTTTCTCTTCCTCAAGCCTTCATAAATTCAACAAAAACTATCCCATCAAAACTCCCCTTTAAGAGGATCTGATCCTTGGGAAGCCTAGGTAAACTGAATTCTTGTTAATGAAATCCGTGTGAGTGACTCCTAAAAAGGGTCGTCAGCCATAAGTCGAAGGGGCCACCCTGAACGACCCTCCTACAACGTGTCGTTAACCATAAGTCGAAGCGTCCACCCTTTCGTAACTGAACGACTCTCCTAAAAGGTCATCAGCCGTAAGTCGAAGGGCCACCCCTCGCAACTGAACGATTCTCCTAAAAGGTCGTCAGCCGTAAGTTGAAGGGGCCACTCCTTCGCAACTGAATGACTCTCCTAAAAGGTCGTCAGCCATAAGTTGAAGGGGCCATCCCTTCGTAACTGAAGGACTCTCCTAAAGGTCCTAAGCCGTAAGTCGAAGGGCCACCCATTCGCCACTGAAAGACCCTCGTACAATGTGTCGTCAGTCATAAGTCGAAAGGGCAACCACTTTGCAACTGAACGACTCTCCTAAAAGTTCGTCAGCTGTAAGTCGAAGAGGCCACCCCTTCACAACTGAACGACTCTCCTAAAAGGTCGTCAACCGTAAGTCGAAGGGGCCACCCCTTCGCAACTGAACGACTCTCCTAAAAGGTTGTCAATCGTAAGTCGAAGGGGCCACCACTTTGCAACTAAACAACTCTCCTAAAAAGTTGTCATCCGTAAGTCGAAGGGGCCACCCCTTTACAACTAAACGACTCTCCTAAAAGGTCGTCAGCCGTAAGTCGAAGGGCCACCCCTTCACAATTGAACGACTCTATTAAAGGTCATCAGTCGTAAGTCGAAGGGTCATCACTTCGCCACTGAACGACCCTCCTACATCGTGTCATCAGCCATAAGTCGGAGGGGCTACCCCTTCGCAACCGAACGACTCTCCTAAAGGTCGTCAGCCGTAAGTCGAAGGGCCATCCCTTCACTACTGAGCGACCATCCTACAATGTATCATCAGCTATAAGTCGAAGGACCACCCCATCGATACTAAACGACTCCCCCAAAATGTTGTCCACTGTAAGTCAAAGGGCCACCCCTTCGTCAATGAACGACTCACGTACTGTCAGCCGTGAATCAAGGAAATCGCCCCCTCACCATGGAACACAATGGTCAACTTCCAAGCATGTTTCGATGGTTTATCCTCGATTATCCTAAAGCAGCGCCTAACCCATCGAAAGGGGCCATCAGGCATTGCGACCACCACATGACGTAAGCGACAAAAAACAAAGAAATGCAACGACAAACAAGGATATGCAGGCCAATTCTTCTGCCACTCATATTGCAAAACAACGTTTTTGTTTACATCACTCCATATACATTCAAAATTTTCCAAAAGCAGGTATACAAAGAGCACCGAGATCCTATAGCAACTGGCTAGGCCCTTAGTCTCCATCTAGCACGACCGTGGACTCTGGGTCTCCCGTAGTATCCGCTCTTGCATCGTCGTCGGCCATGGTGATAACTTCGTCGACAGGAGCAGCCTCCTCCATACCTTGGCTTGATTCGTCATCACCGAGGGCTAGAAACACCACCATGATCTTGTCGATCTCAATGGAGAGGTCAGGGAATCAATTCTTCATCTCCAATCGACATGGCTCGTAGCCTTCCTCGAATAGCTTGTCGAAGTCGAGAAACGAATCCTTGAACTCATGAACTGCCCTCTCTGCTATAACCTCGGCTTCGACTCTCTCCTCCAACAGATCATCCTCCGCTCGCTCTCTCAAGGCGGTTTATTCAGCCTCCTCCCTGTGAGACTCGCTTAACTTATGCTCGAGTTTCTGAAGGCGATTCAATCTCGTCTCGGAAAGAAGGCTGAGTCTAGTTAGCTCAACTTGAGATCTTTCCCCACCTGACCTTACGGCCTCTAGGGTGACCTCATGATTGGCCACCATCGAAGCACGATGACGCAATGCCACGGTGGCCACGAGAGCCTGTAAACAATACACGATGGTCAACATCCGTGCCTGTATCACCTACAAGGGATGTTGGAGTAATAATTACCTGGACACTGGCATGAACAGCTATCAGTGCAAGCTGCTCAACCCTGTCCCGTGGGAGGGTCGCATTCTCAACAATGCGGTAGGCGGCATCGCAATCAAGAGAGCGAAATCTCCATGCCTCATCGGAAATTCCGCCTGAACGAGCTCCTCCTCGGAGCAGTTGAATGTGGCCTGAGGAGATTGGCTCTCCAGAAAAATCGGCCTAAATTCGTCAGGGATGTCCTCAAACAATCCTACAAGAGGGAACAGACCCCTCCAAGGCTAGGAGTCCTTGTGCAGGAGAAGCTCTGGAGGGACCTGAGTCCTCCCCGAATCTTCCTCGTGAAGAGTACCCCTTCCTGACCAGGAGACCTACTCCGCAGCTGCATTCGACCCAGATGACTCCCAGTCGCTGAGAACGAGTCACCGCCGCCTCTTAGCCCCCTCAAGCACAACTTCAAATTCGGAGGCGGGCTTTTCCTTCTTCTTCTGAAGGCGGGCCACCTGAGAAACCCCCTCATCAACAATGAGTCGATCCTCCAACAGTTGGACCATCCTTTCCTCCATAGTCGACACTCGAGGAGACAACATGCTCACCTCCACATCTCTGATGGAAGCTTCGACTGTCTCCCTCAGTGCGGGATCTACCTGATAATCCACGCCGGCCATGCCTGCAGAAACAAACAAACGAGTTAAGTCGAAGAGCAAAAGTCGAGCAGTTGGCAAGCACGATCGAACCAACCTTTCGTCCACATGGTCCGACGCAGCACGTCGTCGGACCACAGCCACTTGACCGACCTCATATCCTCTGGGAGACTCGTCAATGTATCGGCGGCTTTCTTCTCCTCGATAGTCAGTGGCTTATCCTCAGTGGGGCCCAAGTCATGGGCACCCCAATCGGTGTAGAAGCTTGCCTCCCCTTGAAAAACTATGAACACAAACTCGTCTTTCCATTTGGGATTAGAGGTGGGAAGGTCTTCGAGCAACTTCCTACCTCGACGAGCCATTATCGAATACCAGCATGGGGTCTTGAGGGGAGGGATAGAGAAAAAATAATTGAACAATCTCAGAGACGGTTCAATTCATTTTGTCGCACACAGAGCTACGAAGCCCGTCAACATGCCAATGGCGTTCGGCATCAACTGGATGAGGGAAATGTTCAGGGTACACAAGAAGTACCGCATGAAGGGGTGCATGGGGAATCGAAGGCCTCGTTCGAAGGCTTTGACGTATACCCCCACTTCCCGATCGTCGGGACGATGGACCCTCTCATCCATCCCAGGCACTCGAACTTGGTACTCGAGACGGACGTAACTTCTCTGAAGCTCAGGGATCTGTCTAGCTTTGACGTTGGACTTTAGATACGCGAGCAAACCTGGCTCCATAACCCCATCCTTATTCTTCTACATAACGGTAACCAAGCTCCCTTCAGAGGTAGGGTTGATGGATGAAGCCATTTCTTTCGAAGAAAGGAAAATCTAAATCAAAGAGAATGAAGACGGTACCTTTATTTTCTACCGTTGGAATCGTCCTATATAGGCAGGGCGACAACCTCATGATGAAACATGTGTCGAAGATCCAAAGGCTGTGAATATCTTGGATTTCGAACCGGTAAATCATCCGAATCTACGAAGTGGGCGTTTTGGTGGCTGGAACTTGAGTGCTATTTTCTCGACTGCCGTGCCCCATTAATGCTATGTAACATCGCTTGACTTCAACATGCAGAACCTTTGAGGTCGTGCGACGGGAGCCATTATTGAGTCATTGGGCCGACACTCAAGATGACTCGATCGATGAATGACTAAGGCACATGAGGCCCACAAAAGAAGCCCGACATCGACTCAGTCAAAGCCCATTGGCCAGTCGACTGTTGCATTCCTCGCACTCGAACGTGGGATTAAAGACGGGCTCGTAATTTGTTGGAACGTGTATAACATTTACTCCTATTAAAGGGGGGAAGATCGTGGCTCCATAATGGGTGGCCGTTATTTCCCCAACGTCACAAAAAGGACCCGAAGCGCCTATAAATAGGAGGAAGGGTCCCATCTTCAAGGTACAAAGTCTAAGACATAGAACTATACTTTTTTAGCTGATATTTCTTACACTACAGAGCTTGCGACGCCAGATCTGAGACGAACCTCCGTGGGTCGATCTCAGCTGCACCAAGCTCCATCTCTTCCTTAAGTTCCCATACTAACTTAAGCATCAGAGAGGATTTGGGTCGGAACCCTGATCCGACTCCCCCTGACGTGTCTCTGTGGTGTAGATCGACGAGTCTACATCTCCCGCAAGGGTCGTTTCCGAGCTTCCCAACCTCGAGCGACCAATGTACAAGCTGATCGAGGGTCGATCGAGCACCGCATCATCATTTACCACCATCATTGGACCCAGGTTCTTCCAACCTAGGGTCCCACTTCATCTGTTTGTTGACGAGGCTCCGACTCAGCACGAAGAGCCCGCGTCAGCTTGAAAACTGTCTCGGTCCATTTTGGCATTAACAATACTGATTACTTCAAAGTACAAGTATCATTAAGCTAATTACCATTGAATTTATTATAGTTTCTCAAATAAATCTAAGATGTACGTGTTATCAGTTGAATCCCAAAACTCAACGCACACGGCATTTGATCCATGAGCCAAAACGCCTAGCTGACCTTGACACCAAACATCTAACCCGATCAAATAAATTAAGCATAATCTCATTAGGCTTACATGTAGACGGTCACCAACCCACTGCAATGGCAAGTGGTTTCTATACGCGACTAGTTCATAATGGATACTATTTTTTAACGCAGGATTTGGACTGCAAAGCTGAAGGCTGACCGATTATAGAGAGCACTGTAGATTTATATCATCGTTATTACGTAAAATTGGAGAAATGCATGCAAATGTTTCGTGTGAAACCCTACAATCCTCTGCATCCAAAAGTCCAAGCAAACTTGGTAGGTGAATGATTTGTTTGAAAGGGGAGGACGTTTCTTGCTTATGATAAACAAAATAATGAGGAAGATAAATGCAAGCAGTCAAAGACCAATCTTTTGCAATGCTCATCTCAGCTTTTAGAAAGCCATGCGCTCCACTTCTCGAATATACCCAGTTCAATGGACATCATCCCATGCTTTTGATCAAAAGTCAGTCAGACTATGCCCCTAAATTTGAAACTCAGCTCTTAATTAGCACTTTAAATATAAAGCTCACATTATCTTCAATATTAACTTATGCCAACTTGCTCAATTCTTTTGATATGATATAATCGCTTCATAGTGGCTATCGATATCTCCATTATTCCATTATGATGTTTATTTTATGTTGGCTAATTGGAGGTGTACGCAGATAGGATGAAGAGCGTAGTGTTATCACTGTAGTTATATTGTATTTGGTTTTTTCTTTTGGATTCCAATACGGATACAGACTACATTTGGATATTGAAATTGCTTTCTATATTTGATGAAAACGAATCTGGGCTCAGATCCAATCTAGATGGTAAAAACTGATGATTATTATTGAATTTTTGAATGAAAAACGAGTTGAGCATTCATTTATAATGCACCCATGAATGTATAATTACTTAAATTTGCAGTAGGATCCATATGCAATTGGTGAACAATAACCCCATGAAAAAAATTCGAAAAAATTATGGAAAATGGGGGGAAATGTGCACATACGCATGAAACTTACTTGTGCATGTGCAAATGCACATTTTACTCTATACATACTGTTGAGGCCAAAAATGACCGAAACAATCAAGATGCTGACGTGGATCCTTTCTCGCTGAGTTGAAGCCTCGTCAGTCGGTTGAGTGGGTCCCTAGGTTGGAAGAAGCAGGGTCGTTTGTGGATTATGGTTGACTTGCGGGGCTTGTTCGACCCTCGAACGGATCGAGCGTCGGTCGATCAATGTTGAGAGCTCAGGTGCGACCCTCTCGTAGGATCGTGACTCGATGATACGCACCTGTAACGACCTGTATTTTAGGCGTATTGGTTTTTGTGTGTGCCTGTATTTTTTTGCTTCGGTCGTCCGGGTGCTTTTCGTTCGTATGTTCTTTTCTCCTGCACGTTGACACGAGGGCGCCCCTATTTTCAGATTTTTCACCATAGCGTGAATAATTATAATTTAACCTTAACTAATTACCCTAACCCCCATTCAATTAACCAACCCCCACACCCTTTAATCACACCCCTTGGTAGATGAGATCCAAATAATTCGGATCTCAACTTATTGCCTATTACACTATTTAGAGATCCTCCTCCACCCTCTCGTTCAATCACCCTCCTCTTCATTGGAAGGAGGCAACACATTCATTCCCCCTTTCCACTCTGTTCTTCTCTCCATCAACCCCAAACATCATCTTCAACCTCATCATCTTCCCCCTCCGTCAACCAATCACCCAAATCAAACAACCAAATCAGATTGAGAGAGAGGGAGAAGCAGAAATTGAAAGTGGGAATCAACTCTACAACAATCAAATCCCCTTCCATTTCTTCCCCCTCCCCCCTCCTCCTGCCTTGCGCGTGCGCCCATCGCCTAGGCAGCAGCCACCGATGCTTGCACGCGCCGCCGCCAATTTGTCACCAAGGCCGCCGACCCCTCCAGCTCCGCCGCGTGCGTGCAGATCTGCCCCAGATGTAGCCCCGTGCGCACAGATCCGTCGTCGCCGCTGCTTGCGAGTGCCGCCCGTCACCCAGGTTGTCGCTCCGTCTGCGATGCCACCTGTCGCGCACCCTTAGCCATCTGGAGCCCCTTGCCTCGCCCCCTAGCCGCCCGGAGCTCCACCTTGTCGTGCGCCCTCTGCAACAAACAAAAAGAAAAAAGGGGAAACAAAAGAAACGAAGAGAAGAAGAAGGCAGAGTGGTAAGAAGATGTAGGTGGGCTTATATTAATATAGGTTTTAATTTATATATTAGTTATAAATATGTCATAAGTTATAAAGTTTTAAGTCTTAATTTATTGATTATAGAGTGTTAAGTTATAAGTTTTATAAATTAGTTTTAAAGTTTTAGCTTAAGCTATTCTAGGTAAGTTTTATATTTTCATTATAAATTATTTTAATGGTAGCTAGGTACAAGTATATTAGTATTAATATATGAGTTTTCTTTATAAGTTTGTGTAGCTAACTCATGTTTGTAACGCATGTGGACCCAGGTATCGTTACCGCTGATCGAACCTCGCCTTTCACGACACAGCGAATCGGTAACTCGTCGTACCCTAACGATGTGTTTCAAAAACTTTAACGATGCATGCTAAACTGGTTTCATTTCATTAGCAAAGTGACTCATTTGAATAGTTAGATAAGCTTGATAAACTGCACAGTATCGTAAAAGACTATATTGGACTACAAGTCGTACTTGATTGTAAAGTGTGTCAATCTAGATAATGATACCTAAATTGCAAATACGGTAACATCACAGACACTTGGGGTTTTGGGGTAACTTACAATAGCTAGTGTGTGGGAGCAACCAGTCTGATCTTTGTTGTTGTCACCGTTCGGGTTCTAGCAACACCTTCAAAGTTGGAAGGTGACAAATTCACAGACTTGATCACAGATTCTTGAACAGTATTGCATGTCCTGAACAGTATTGCATGTATTGATTGGCACAATTGTTAGTTCTTGGGTTCAAGACTAACGTTGTTTTGATGATGATCAATACATTATGTTAGTGTACTAATCCATCTTATGTTTTAGTCTCAGTTTATCTTTATGATTATATGTTGATGAGACAAAGCATAATACTTGAAGGATATTACAAGGGATATCTTAAAGACCTCCAAGAGTGATGGTGTGCTCAAGCTTGGATGATGTCATGAAGATCAACTAATGAAGCCAAAGCTTGGAGCATGATGATGGATGGACATCTAGTGGAGAAATGACAAAGCTTGGAGCTTGATGAAGGGAAGCTCATCAAGGGGTGCCAAAGCTTGGAGATCATTGTGATCATCAAGGTATCATGAGCTTGAAGACTTAGACTCTAGGAGATGCAATATGTAATCCACGTAATTTCTATTACTTGCATTTCTCTTTTCGAGTCTAGGATTATTGTAATGCCTTAATAGATGGTCATACTCTCATGCATATGCATTTAAACATTTTAGTGAGCCTTAGAATTATCATAGATATCATCCCATTAGGTTCACCATGCCTTAAACTCTTACTGGAGTTTTTGGCTCTTCCACAATCGACTGATGAAGGCACTACAGTCGACTGGATGACATCCAGGTGACTGGTCAGCCTTCTACAACCGACTGATATGCTCAGCTCAAGTCAACTTTTTTAATGACTCTTCTTGAGCTTTTCGCATCAGTCGATTGATGTTCAATTTACAGTCGCCTGTGTTTCTACAGTCGCGTGTGAATTGGTCGACAGTCTACTGTTCGCATCTTGCATTTTCTGGGCTTCATTCTAATTTGCAAGACAGTCGGCTGATGATGTTTTTACAGTCGACTGTATATTTACAGTCGCCTATGAAATGGTTAACAGTCATCTGAAAGGCGTAAGTGCGAAAATTATATCTCTCTCTGTTTTACTTCCATCCTCTGCAGCAGTCGACTGATGAAGGATATACAGTTGCCTGTCTATTTTACAGTCGACTGTCATTTGTTCATCAGTCGCCTATATGCATACTGGGAGTAAGAGTGCATCTCTCTGTTTTTCTCCATTCCCTGCAGCAGTCGCCTGATGAAAGATATACAGTCGACTGTCTGTTTTGCAGTCGCCTGTGTTGTCTTCTACAGTCGACTGTCCTGGCTCAGATTATAGCCGTTTAGATTTTTCTAGCCGTTGAACAGTCGACTGTCATTTGTTCATCAGTCGGCTGTCTGTATCATAAACTGCCAAAATCTAGCAGTTTCAGATTTCTTCCCTTTGGGGTTTTGGCTAGTTTTATGGGTTCCTTTGGGCTTCCTATATATAAGAGATGGCTTAGTTCTTTTAGAACTCTTGAAAGGATTAGGAAATCCTAGAAGATCATTTAATCTCTTCTCTAAGCCACTCCTCCCCCATTCCCTCATTAGAGCTTGAATCTTATGCTATAACATCTAAGCTCTAGGAAATTTCTCCAAGGGATTTCAATCTCATTTCTTTTCTTGGAGAACATCTTTCTTCTCTTCATTTCATACACTCAAGTGAGAAGTGTTAGGATTCATTCCTAGAAGAGAAAGATCGACAAGTGCAAATCAAAGCTAATCTCAAGCACTTGGTCATTCACTTGCATGCCTTCTTCTTCACATTGGTAAGATTATATCAAGTCATATGTAAGTGTTGTTTTGTTTTGTTTTCGAAACTCTAATTCTCTTTGTGGGAATTAGTTACTCTCTTTGTGGGAGTTACTCTCTTTGTGAGAGTTTGGTTCTTTCTGTGTGAAAGAACAAATCCTTTGTGGGAGGTCTCTCTGTGTGAGAGTAAGGATGTCTCTTTGTGGGAATCCTAAATCCTCTGTGTGAGGTATCTCTTTCTGGGATTTATATTCACTTCTCTGTGGGATTTATAGTGAATACTGGTGTGGCTGGATGTATCCAAGTTTTGGGGAACCAGGGTAAAATCCATGTGTTTGCGATTGTTGTTATTGAGCACTCTGTTTATTTTCCGCTGATTATTGTGCTTTAATTTCAGTAACTTTTAATTAAGCACTTTGCTTGCCATTACACTATTCACCCCCTCTAGTGTGTGTGTGTACCCACACAGGGTCCCTTACAACAGTTTTGGTTTAACCCGGGTTCGCGCACCCGTGGTATTAGGTGGACTCTTTGTTGCTCACTGTACACCGCATTATAAGTCACGCTCTAGGTTTGGCACAGTTATACTCTCGTAAACTTGACGTCTTTAATAATGTTACTTTTAATTGATGATAAATTGTGAAAGTTGTAAATCTGCAAAACTATATTTCTGCTCTATTTCCATACCGTTATTGTATTCTCTTTTACTTCTCGTCCATGCTAGTTTGCCATACGTGTATATTGTTTTAATTTCCATGCTAGAGATACTTTGAGTTACGTCTGATCATGGCGACCCTTCTTCTTGTGGTGGACCCGCCAGATACCTCACAGATGGATGAGGTAACACCTAAATTAGCAGACGTCGAGCTCGCAGTTAAGTTTGACCAGGAGGATGCAGGTTACTGAGAGTGAGTGTGAGAGTGTTATATTATCTTATGCTTTTCGTTTCCAGAGTGTGGCTTGGTGTGTATTTGTTTTCGGTCTGTATTTCCTTTTCTGTACACTGCTGGTTTGTAATAAGTTGGTATGTCATTTTTATGTATGAGTATATGGCATATTTCTGCAACGGAGCCTGTATTGACATCATTGGTGCCTGCAGGACTTGCGCATGTACCGAACGGTAACGAGCTCCGGGAGTGGGTTGTTACAAGTTTGCTGGCCCATGAAGGTCCGCGCTAAATACCATATGAACAATACATGAAGTTCAGAATGTGTCGTATAAAATACTCAATGGAACTGATCAACCATTATGTGATGCAAGTAAGCAATGGAAAGGAACACTTCAAGAAGCAATGACAGTGCTTTCGGATTCGAGACCAATCACTTGAATGGGGGTCCCAACCAGATTGATGCTGGTAATGGATCCAACAACGGTCCAGACCCGACCGTACTCCTGACTGCACCATCTAGTAGCTGGGAAACCCGCCCTTTCCTTGTTCAACTCGGGAGCATCACAATACTTTCTGGCGAGTCGATTCGTTCGAACCCACACCGTTCCTGTCAAAACTTTAACTACAGGTTGGAACATCAACACGGGTGGTAGAGTGAAAAAGACGACCAGTAGGTATCCTCAATGCCCCGTGGTGATTTGTGGGCGAGCATTATTCGCTGACTTTATGATGATAGATATCCCAATCTTTGATGTTGTATTCGGGATGGATTGGTTGGGAACTTTCCATGCCACCATCGACTGTTGTCGAAGGAGTGTAGCCTTCGATATTCCTGATCATCCAAAGTTTGAGTTCATTAGTGGGAGCAGATCTGTAGGTCCGGTGAAGTACAAAGCCAGGTCGGCCAAAGCAGTAGCAGCCGTAATGGAAGCTGTGTAGGGTCCCTGGCTATGAGGAAAACACTATAAGGGGGTTGAATAATGTTTATGCAATTTAAAATGATAATTATACCAAATTAAATTCCTAACCAACAATTAATGCGGAATGAATATAAACCCTAAAATGAAACAATGCAAACTCAAGGATGATTCAAGGGTTCGGATTACCCAAGTCACTTCCCGACTTGCTCCCGGCAATCCTACGTCCCTTCCACCCGGATACCACCGGATACTTAAGTTAGAACCCTAACTTGAGGTTTCCTTAAAAACCCACGTGTAGCAACCTTACAAGTGAAATCGAAGTACACTCGATTGACCTTGACTCCCATAACTTAGGAGCAAGCAAATCACTCTCACAACTCGAGAGTTACCACTCCTGCGAGCTTCGTTAGTCATATCTGCAAACAACAGATATAATTATCATGAGTGGCTGTGATAAAGACACAGAAGCAGTGTGCATTACCCGGGCTCCACAACACAGTCTTTAGTCGCTGGCCGTCCAACAGATACGAGGTCGAATTTTATCGCCACGGTCGGCCCAGAAGGAGCTTTGCCGCCTCGACCTCGCCTGGCGTCAACCTGACTCAACCTCTTTCGATGTTAACTTGAACTCTTCAGCGAGCTCAGGTCTCGGAGAGCTCCAACCGTTGAGCATCGGCCCAAGGTCGGGAAGTACGACAAACACAAAAGTATCTTTCCAACCAGGATCGGAAAGCGGGAGATCATTTATGAGCCTCATCGTCGGACGAGCAACGATGTGATGCCACACTTTCTGGAGATCAATTGTTATCCAGAAGAAATACTTGAACAGCCAAAGGGACGATCGAACCCCACAAAGCTCACAATGCACAATAAAACCAACTAAAGGAGGAAGGGCTTGGGGTGCAAGCTGACACAAAGAAAGCCTCGAAGAGCATAGGACTTCTATAATGAAGGGATGAAGAGGAAAGCGGAGACCAAGGTGAAAAGCTTTGAGATACACTCCAACCTCGTTATTTCGGGGAAAACAAACTCTCTCATCCAAATTGGGCATCCTAACCCTAAAAGGAGGACGAGACAACTTAACCAAATCTCAGCAACAAGATCGAGGGAAAACTCAGGCACCATCTCTAAGATCACTCTGGGAACTTTTGAATTCGGATCCCTTTGACGAATGAGAGGATCTGGTTCGATGCGGACCCCCTTCCCCTTACCAGGAACCTCCTCGGTTGGTGGAGGTCAAAGGCGTGCCACGATCTCTTCATAGGACGCTTCCTGTATCATAATTGGTGCGAACATGCCTGAATGGATCTAAAGAAGAGTCAAGGTAAATCAAGAAAAGTGCCTTAAAAAGAACAAGCAAGCTCCAAAGAAGGCGAAACGAAGAAGAAGATGGAACAAAAAAATCTTTTCTCTTCCCACACTTTTCTTTTACATGGAGGAGTTCAATCGACTGGTGATCGATGAACGACACGTGTCCGAAGCTGGCTTCAAGAAGCAGTGGGGATCGATTCAGGGACGAAAGTGTTTTGGCGGCACAAATCAAATCAGACATTTCGAAAACTGTGCACATTTAAGGAGATAACACATCATGCGGTCTCAATCAACACAATTTCTGAGGCACGAATGATGGAGGCCATTGTTAATGCACGGGTATAGATCATGGAGGATTATCCGTGTACCCGACCCACTTAGTGCCAATGACCCGAAACCCGTCATCATGGCAGAGTAATACTGAGTCAAGCGAACAGCTCACTCGACCGTTAAGCTCCAGCTGATACTCAGGAGGAGGTTAATGGGGCCGAATAAATGGGCAGCAGTTATCTCGAATCCTGGAGAAGACCATGCCCGAATCAATGAGGGACGGTTACATACAATCAATATAGAACTGCTAAGTACCCGAAAGGACAAAGGTAAAGGGGTTCCAATTCCCAAGGTACGAGATCTAATACATATACTTTACTCTTTTAGCGTATGTTTCTTCCAGTAAAGAGCTTGGAACATCAGATCTGAGGCGAACCTCTGTGAATCGATCTCAGCTGCTCCATGCTCCCTCGCTTCCTTAAGTTCTTGTACTAACTTAAGCATCGGAGGGGATTTGGGTCGGGACCTAGATCCGACCCCCCCCTGACATTTCTTTGTGGTGTAGATCTTCGAGTCTCAATCTCCTGTGAGGGTCGCTTCAGAGCTTTCCAGCCTCGATCTATCGACGTACAAGCTGCTCGAGGGTCGATCGAGCATCACATCCCAATCAACAATCATCAATCAACCCTGGTTCTACCAACCTAGGATCCCATTCAGCTTGCTGACGAGGCTCCGACTCAGCATGAAGGGTCTACGTCAGTTAGACAATTGTATCGGTCATTTTTGGCCTTAACAAAAATAAAGAGGCCACTGAGATTCGAGCACCGGACTCCGCACTCATAATTCAGTTACTCAATTTGTCAAAAAAGGGGGATATTGGTTTTCTAGGGTTTCCTTGTTCTTCTCTGTGAAAGATTCATCTTCTCCATAACAATGGCTTGCGATCAAGATAATCAATCTTCTCATCAGCCTCGTCGCTGTTCTCGACGCTCTGCTACAGTAAAGGCAAAAGCTTCTTCTTCATCTCCTCCTATGAAAAAGAAGGGTGTGGTACCTCGACCTGTCCGAACACCATCTCGACATTCCTCCTCATCCTCTTTTATTTCAATGTCTCCTGAACTCATGCAAGACGATTCCTCTCTGAATTTGAAAATTGCTCCATTTGCCCCAATTTCGGTTCAGCGAGAGGTACCTCCTCATCTTCGAAACCCTTTGTTCCCAAGACTGTGTATGATTGATTTTGTCATCTAAGAGAGACGGGAGAGAAGTTTGATTTATCTAATTTGGTCTTTACTGGAGTTCGTCTTAGTGACCTACGTCTTGACCGGCTGGGTGGGGCGCTGAAAAGCGTCAGTGTTGTTGATGGTGACACTTTCTATCTGGTCACATCTAAAACACGACATCTCTCTTCTGTTCGATCGATCGAGATTGTAGTATTGGAAGACTCTGACTCATCAATGTCTATTTCTGCTGAGACTGGGGGATGTGAAGCTGATGCTGCAGAATCATATGTTCCTCGCAATTCCACTGGTTAAGATTGGGGGCATGGGCCAGAAATTCCGACAGATGTAGCATCTGATTATCGCATGGACAATCAAGCTGCCACTGATGACCACAATATCACTACTGACGCTGCTCCTGAAGCTAGATCAGAAACTCCTTCTAAAGTTGGATCTGATGTTACGTCTAGTATTGCTTTCGAAGTTGCATCACAAGCTCATGTTGCTTTTGATGTTGTACATAATGTTGCAACATCAACTCATGTTGAACCGGATGTCATGGCTGAGGTTGCAATACAAGACATAACATGCATTTCTTCAGCTCCTGGTGACTCTTCATTTTCGGTTGACCCTGCTTAGACTATGCCCTATCTGGGGGTGCCTCCACCCTGTCGTCAACGAAGGAGCTTTGCAAAGCAAAGAGAAGCCTCTACATGCTCTACTACTCCATAACCATCTCCGTCTTCATCTAAAAGGACTCGAGTTTCTACAGATACATCCTCTCCATCTCCCTCTGTATTTATTGTATCAGATGCCATGAGCAAACTGTTCTTTAATCAGGCATGCAAGAAAAGATGGGCTCTTTAATCTGACAGGGCTATTATTGCAGAGAAGCACTTGACAGTTGAAGCCTGCTCCAAGACTAATTTCATATCAGTTTTGAAGGATCTCAAACTGCTTCATTCTTCTACTTGTTTTAGATCCTACAATCTGGTGCTTGTTATGAGTTCTATTGCAATCTCTCCAAGTCTGCTGGAGATTGACATTTCAAATGGTCTTTTAATGCATATGTCAGAGGAAAAATTGTGTCATTCTCCCCATCATTGATAAACTAGCACCTGAAATAGACTTGCCATTCTTCCCTCTCATCCTTTGTT